>OY757027.1:42121767-42139730 GCA_963580285.1 Lucinisca nassula | reverse complement strand
TGTGTATGAAGTTTCATGAAGGTAGGTCAAATACTTTTGGAAATATGATCAAGGTTAATTAGTTTTTGGCTAAATTTTCGAAAAAAAAAAAAAGGTCACAGTTCGAAGGTCAAGGTCACAGGTAAAAAAAAAGTTGGGTATCAATGGAAAGGTCTTGTCCTAAGGAACATCCATGTGAACTTTGAAGCTCTGTAATAAATAGTATTGAAATGAGGAAAAAATGTATTTCAGAAAAAAAATAGAAAAGGGAGATAATTCAGCCAAAATCAACAACACAGCATGGCCCTTTGTCAGACTGTAGCTCTTGTTACGTTGAGTATTTGTTTGAAGTTTCATGAGGCTAGCCACAGGCTCTGGGGGAAAACTGTTATTCTGTTGTATACATTTGCTGAAATTTTGGTGGGGTGCGTAAGTGAGACAAGAGGGCCCAGAGGGCCCTGGTTCGCTCACCTGTGTGTCACTGTCTCAAGTGCATTCTATTTTTAGCTCTTGTGGCCATCTTGTTCATCAGCAGAGTGATTTTAGCTTATTTGGTAGGTAGTAGCCTAGGCAACATTCCTGGGAACTTTGAATCAAATTGTCCTTTGGGTTTGGGGGATTTTCCATTTGAATCGAATTTACAATATTTTTCTATTTTTACCTCCGGTGGCCATTTTGTTCATCCGAGTGGGATTGTTTTAGCCTTTTTGGTAGAGGATAATCTAAGCAACATTGTCACAAGGAACCTACATGCTAAATATGAAGGCTGTATCTCAAATGCTTTAAAAGTTATGACAAAGTAGGTCAAAGGTCAAGGTCATGGGTCAAAAGTTTTGAATGGCTGAGAAAACCTTGTCACAAGGAACATGCATGCCAAATATGAAGGCTCCATCTCATATGGTTCAAAAGGTACGATAAAGTAGGTCACAGGTCAAGGTCACAGGTCAAATCTATATGAGTGGGAAGCCCTTGTCAGAAGGAACCTACATGCGAAATTTGAAGGCTCTATCTCAAACGGTTCAAAAGTTATGACAAATTAACCTACTGATCTACTTTTTGATTTGACATGACCCATATTTGAACTTAACTGAGATATTGTCCAGATGATCATTCTGAGCAAGTTTTATGATGATTTGACTGAAACTGTGGCCTCTTAGAGTCTTCAAAACATTTTTCTATGATTTGACCTGCTGACCTACTTTTTGACCCGACATAACCCATATTCAAACTTGACACAGATATTGTCAAGATGATCATTCTCAGCAAGTTTGATGATGGTCGGACCAAATCTTGGGCCTCAAGTGTGTTCACAAGGTTTTTCAACAATCTGACCTACATATTGACCAGACATGACCCACATTCGAAATTAACCGAGATATTGTCAAATGATCATTTTGAGCAAGTCATTTTGATCGGACCAAAACTGTAGCCGCCAGTGTGTTCAGAGGATTTTTCTATGATTTGTCCTACTGACCTACTTTTTGACCCAACATGACCCATATTTGAACTTGACTGAGATATTGTCAAGATGATCATTCTGGGCAAGTTTGATGATGATCGGACCAAAACTGTGGCCTCTAGTGTGTTCACAAGCTTTTTCTATGATTTGACTTACTGACCTACTTTTTGACCCGACATGACCAGTATTCAAACTTGACCCGGAAATCGTCAAGACTATCATTCTGAGCAAGTTTGATGATGACCGGACCAAAACTGTGGCCTCTAGTGTGTTCACAAGGTTTTTCTCTGATTTGACCTACTGGCCTTCTTTTTGACCCTACATGATCCATATTCGAACTTCCCCGAGAAATTGTCAAGATAATCATTTGGAGCAAGTTTCATGATGATCAGACAAAAACTGTGGCCTCCAGTGTATTCACAAGGTTTTTCTATGATTTGACCTACTGACCTACTTTTTGACCCGACATAACCAATATTCGAATTGACCGAGATATTGTCAAAATGATCATTCTGGGCATGTCTGATGATGATCGGACCAAAACTGTGGCCTCTAGTGTGTTCACAAGGTTTTTCTATGATATGACCTACTGACCTACTTTTTGACCCGACATGACCTGTATTCAAACTTGACCGAGATATTGTCAAGATGATCATTCTGGGCAGGTTTGATAATGATTGGACCAAAACTGCGGCCTCTAGTGTATTCACAAGGTTTTTCTATGATTTGACCTACTGACCTACTTTTTGACCCGGCATGACTCATATTCCAATGTGACCAAGATATTATCAAGATGATCATTCTGAGCAAGTTTGATGATGATTGAACATAAATTGTGGCCTCTAGTGTGTTCAGAAGGTTTTTTTATGATTTGACCTACTGACCTATTTTTTGACCCGACAACACCCATATTCGAACCTGACTGAATTATTGTCAAGATGATCATTCTGGGCAAGTTTGATGATGATCGGACCAAAACTGTGGCCTCCCGTGTCTTCACAAGGTTTGTTTCTGATTTGACATACTGACCTATTTTTTGACCCGACATGACCCATATTCGAACTTGACCGAGATTTTGTGGTGGTACAAATTGTGTGCAAGTTTAGTTAAAATCAAATCATAAATGAAACATCTATCATGCAGACAAGACCAAAATAGGCAATTTTTGCCCTTTCAGGACCGTAACTCCGTAACACATGATGGGATATGGCTGGTTCAAGAGAGGAACCCAGATATCATGGTGGTACAAGTTGTGTGCAAGTCTGGTTAAAATCAAATCATAAATGAAGATACTATCGTGCGGACAAGAAATTGTTTACGCACGCACGGACGACGGACAACGGACATAATGTGATCACAAAAGCTCACCTTGTCACTATGTGACAGGTGAGCTAAAAAAAGTAAGAATTTGACCAGTTTTTGTAACACACAACGCGCGACCATCTTCAAAAGGCAGGAAAAATGCACGTATGTGAGATTATGAGCAGAAAGCATGTATTTTACATTAAAATGTTGTAAAAACTTTACCTGTTCACCCTACATGTATTTATATATTTATTATTAACCAATATATGCCCGGCACTGCCGGCAGTCCTTTTTTGGGGACATCGGCAAACAGTTCAGACCCAGATCAGATGCTGCAAACGTCTGATTTGGATCTACACTGATATATGATTTATAACGGATCAATTATGACACTATTGTTAATTCCTGTCATATTTCTTTGGCTGCGTCTCCTGACAACCGGTTGTCAGGAGCATTTTTGCTATGTAAAATGCTCCTGACAACCGGTTGTCAGGAGCATTTTGCTATCCAAAATGCTCCTGACAACCAGCAATATATTTCCAATAAAAACCTGCTATATTAGCATTATTTTGGTTACTTAACACAGTATTTTTAGTTTCTTGATACATGTTTTATAGTTTTTGTGTTCTCTGGTATTTTAACATAACTACTGGATTGAAAATTAAAGAGAAAAAACATATGGTACTTGCAGAATTTAATGTTTTATTTGATACTGAAAATAAATACCAACTAAATATAGGGTCAATTTCACTTGAGTGCTATGGAAAAAACATGTCATCAATTCCCTTTTAGAGAATATATGTGGTTAAGGGGTGGGGATCTGAACGGTTTCTGAGATGTTTAGCTTTTAATGAAGTTAAGGGGCGGGGCATGGCCCCTGGCACCCCCAGGGTGGCATGCTGTCATGATGCTGATGTCACTGATTGGGTCTTATAATTAAGAATAAGAATATATATGGTTTAGGGTTGGGGCTCTAAACAGTTTCTCAGGTATATAGTCTTTTGGTGAAGTTGAGGGGTGCAGCATGGCCCGGGCATGCCCTGGGTGACCCCTAGGTTGGTGTTACTGAATGTGTCTTATCATAAAGAACAAGAATAAATATGGTTATGGGGTGGGGATCTGTAAGGTTTATAGTTTGTTTGATTTGAGGTTTAACGTCCCCGTCAACACTGTAAAGGTCATTTTGGAGAATTTGCTTCCAATTTTGTGGGACTTTTACCAGACACTGAGATGAAATGACACCTCAAGCCCTGTCACTCAAAGAAACCAATAGGGTTTATCAGCCTGGACGGTCTGCCTCGCACCGCTGTTCCTGGACAGGCTTAGATTCTCTAAGGGGTTTACCAGTACTAGTGTGCTGGCCGGAATCAGCAGTGCGCTGAAGCATCATATAGCCCATACATTTCTTCAAGCCCCTATGGGTGGGGGCCGGTTAGGTTTCTGGAATATTGGGCCTTTTATGAAGTGGAGTGGGGTGGGCATGGCCCCGGTACATCCCGGGGGACCCCGAGGTTGTTGTTACTGAATGCCACTTATCATAAGGGACAAGAATATATATGGTTTAGGGGTGGGGATCTGTAAGGTTTCTGGGATATTTGGCCTTTAATGAAGTGAATGGGGGTGTGGCATGGCCCTGGCACATCCCGGGGGACCCCCAGGTTGGTGTGACAGAGTTTCTTATTATCAATATATATGGTTAAGGGGTGGGGATCTGAATGGTTTCTGAGATAAATGGCATTTTATGAAGTGGAGGGGGTGAGACATGGCCCCGGCACAACCTCGGGGACGCCCAAGTTGACATAAAAGCATATGGCTGAGAGAAGTTTACTCAAGGAAAATTTCTATGAAAGTTTGACAGTAAATTTCATTTTTCAATTTTCCTCATAAAAAGTCTATGGAAAATCTAAGTTGCCATAGCAAGCATCTAAATGGCTGAATTTCATAAAAAACAAAAACAAAAAAAAACACAAAAAACCTGTAAAGGCAAATATGGTGAATATTTTCATAAAGTCCCTGCCTCCTAGAGCTTAAGGTTTTTGAGTAGAGGATTTTTTAAGTATTTTTTTTTTTCATCAACCAATAAAAATGAGCAGTAGGCCTGAAATCATTGTCATACCCTGTTTATAGGGTAGTAGATAGATCAGATAGTAGATTGCCTAAGGAACATTTTTATGAAAGTGTTGTCAAAATGTCTGCAGTGCCTTGGCAGAAATGCCATTTTCAATTTTCCGCATCATAAGTCTATGGAATCTATAAGTTGCCATAGCAACCAAACTAATGAGCCGATTTTCATAAACAAGAAAGCCATGTTGGCCCTGGATCGCTCGCCTTATCCATAGAGTAACAAGTGGGTCCCGGGGAGGGCCGTTCTTGTCCCCATGGCTATAATGTGCACAATATTGAGGGAAGTCTTAAAAGGTGATATCAACAAAGGCTATAATTTGAACAATCTTGGTACTTGGTAAAGGTCCACTAAATGAAGTGCTTCATACCAAATATCAACAAAGGCTATAATTTGAACAATCTTGGTGAAGGTCTACTAGATAAGCTACACACCAAATATCAACGACCTGGGGGTTGCAGTTTCAGATGATCTTTTTTTAAAGATATTCCCTACATAAGCCTATGTAAAACCAAATTAACTTTTGGCCTCATGCAGGGTTTTAATTTAAACAATCTTGATAGAGGTCCACTAGATGAAGCTTCACACCAACTATCAAAGAGACCTGGGCCTTGTGGTTTCAGAGAAGATGATTTTCAAAGATTATCTCTATATAAGTCTATGTAAAACCAAAAGGTCCCGGAGCGGGGGCATTTCAGCCCCCCCCCCAAACCCGAGGCCTATAATTTGAACAATCTTGGTAGAGGTCCATTTGATGGAGCTCCATATCCATATATCAAAGACATGGGCCTTGCAATTTCAGGGAAGAAGGTTTTTTAAGATGTCCCTATATAACTCAATATAAAACCAAAGGGTCTCGGGGTGGGGGCATTTTTGGCCTCAGGGCTATAATTTGAATAATCTTGATATAGGTCCACTTGATGAAATTTCCTATAAGCTCCCGCGGAGCCTAATTTGGCTCTGGAGACCTAAAAAATCTGAATAACAAGATGTGTTTGTGAAACACTGATGCCCCCGGACAGCGCCTGTGCAATATGAAAGCCCCATCACTAAAGTATGTCATGGTTGAGGCCACAAGGTCACGAGGTAAAAAATTATGGTACCACTGGAAAGGTCTTGTGAGAAAGAATACACATGTGAAATATGAAAGCTCTATCACTTACCAATCAAAAGTTATGGACTATATTAAAGTTTTTAAAAAGTAGGTCAAACATCAAGGTCAAAGTCACAAGGTCAAAAATTATGGTACCACTAGAAAGGTCTTGTGACAAGGAATGCACATGTGAAATATGAAAGCCCTACCATTTACCAATCAAAAGTTATGGCCAATGTTAAAGTTTTTAAAAAGTAGGTCAAACATCAAGGTCAAAGTCACAAGGTCAAAAATTATGGTACCACTAGAAAGGTCTTGTGACAAGGAATGCACATGTGAAATATGAAAGCCCTACCATTTACCAATCAAAAGTTATGGCCAATGTTAAAGTTTTTAAAAAGTAGGTCAAACATCAAGGTCAAGGTCATGAGGTCAAAAATTATGGTACCATTAGAAAGGTCTTGTGACAAGGAATGCACGTGAAATATGAAAGCTCTACCATTTACCAATCAAACGTTACGGCCAATGTTAAAGTTTTTAAAAAGTAGGTCAAATGCCAAGGTCAAAGTCATGAGGTCAAAAATTATAGTACCAATAGAAAGGTCTTGTGACAAGGAATGCACATGTGAAATATGAAAGCTCTATCACTTACCAATCAAAAGTTATGGCCAATGTTAAAGTTTTTAAAAAAGTAGGTCATATGCCAAGGTCAAGGTCATGAGGTCAAAAATTATAGTACCAATAGAAAGGTCTTGTGACAAGGAATGCACATGTGAAATATGAAAGCTCTATCACTTACCAATCAAAAGTTATGGCCAATGTTAAAGTTTTTAAAAATGAGGCCAAAAGTAGGTCAAATGTCAAGGTCCAAGGTCACGAGGTCAAAATTCATGGTACCTCTTGAAAGGTCTTGTGACAAGGAATGCACATGTGAAATATGAAAGCTCTATCACTTACCATTCAAAAGTTATGCCCAATGTTAAAGTTTTTGCAGACGGAGAAACGGACAAACGGACAAACAGACAAACGGACAAACAGACGGACAGACCAAAAACTATATGCCCCCCAGAATCTTAGATTCCGGGGGCATAACAATTACACAAATTAACTCCAATTAAGTTCATTTGAATACTAAACAAGATGTGTTTGTGAAACACCGATGCCCCCGGACAGCGCCTGTGCAATATGAAAGCCCCATCACTAAATTATGTCATGGTTGAGGCCACAAGGTCACGAGGTAAAAAATTATGGTACCACTGGAAAGGTCTTGTGAGAAAGAATACACATGTGAAATATGAAAGCTCTATCACTTACCAATCAAAAGTTATGGACTATATTAAAGTTTTTAAAAAGTAGGTCAAACATCAAGGTCAAAGTCACAAGGTCAAAAATTATAGTACCACTAGAAAGGTCTTGTGACAAGGAATGCACATGTGAAATATGAAAGCCCTACCATTTACCAATCAAAAGTTATGGCCAATGTTAAAGTTTTTAAAAAGTAGGTCAAACATCAAGGTCAAGGTCATGAGGTCAAAAATTATGGTACCATTAGAAAGGTCTTGTGACAAGGAATGCACATGTGAAATATGAAAGCTCTACCATTTACCAATCAAACGTTACGGCCAATGTTAAAGTTTTTAAAAAGTAGGTCAAATGCCAAGGTCAAGGTCATGAGGTCCAAAATTATAGTACCAATAGAAAGGTCTTGTGACAAGGAATGCACATGTGAAATATGAAAGCTCTACCATTTACCAATCAAACGTTACGGCCAATGTTAAAGTTTTTAAAAAGTAGGTCAAATGCCAAGGTCATGAGGTCAAAAATTATAGTACCAATAGAAAGGTCTTGTGACAAGGAATGCACATGTGAAATATGAAAGCTCTATCACTTACCAATCAAAAGTTATGGCCAATGTTAAAGTTTTTAAAAAAGTAGGTCATATGCCAAGGTCAAGGTCATGAGGTCAAAAATTATAGTACCAATAGAAAGGTCTTGTGACAAGGAATGCACATGTGAAATATGAAAGCTCTATCACTTACCAATCAAAAGTTATGGCCAATGTTAAAGTTTTTAAAAATGAGGCCAAAAGTAGGTCAAATCTCAAGGTGAAGGTCACGAGGTCAAAATTTATGGTACCTCTTGAAAGGTCTTGTGACAAGGAATGCACATGTGAAGTATGAAAGCTGTATCACTTACCATTCAAAAGTTATGCCCAATGTTAAAGTTTTTGCAGACGGAGAAACGGACAAACGGACAAACAGACAAACGGACAAACAGACAAACGGACAAACAGACGGACAGACCAAAAACTATATGCCCCCCAGAATCTTAGATTCCGGGGGCATAAAAATGACAAAAAAGCATTAAACATGTATCAAGAACCATGAAATACTAAACTAAAAAGGTAAGAAAAATAATACTAATATTATAGCTTTATATTGGAAAAATATTGCTGGTTGTCAGGAGCATTTTATATAGCAAAAATGCTCCTGACAACCGGTTGTCAGGAGACACTTCCTATTTCTTTCTTTCTCCCGATACTGTTTTTGGTCAATTCTGACCATGATAACAGGTTTGGGGTGTGGCACAAATGTTTTCAATCCCCACCCCCCAAAAAGAGCTTTGTGACACAGCCACCAGCAGAATAAAACTATTTACAAGAAGCCATCAGGGGAAGGAATCGATGCCTATCCCCTGCCCAACCCTAGGATATTATATTTTGGCCTTAAACCCATCAACTGTCTCAGAAGAGACAGCTTCGATTGTAAGGCCATTCCAAGTTGCAATTGTCCTGGGGAAAAAAGAACTCTTAAAACCATCCGTATAAGCATTAGGAAGGTGATACTGAAAGGGATGGGACCTGGTTCTCCTACATCCTCCACCAGCTTCAGATAGGTACCTACTCTTATCTATAATGGCTAAATTACTGTGGATTTTATAGAATAGAGTCAGCGAAGCCTGCTCTCGCCTTTCCTGCAGAGTCGGCCACTGGAGTTCTTCAAGCATCTCTCCAACGTGGCTTTGGTTGCGCCAACGTCTGCAGGTCCAGCGAGCAGCATTCCTCTGAACTTTTTCTATTCTATCAGTCTCCTTTTGATGATAGGGCATCCAAACTGGAGCTGCATATTCAAGCATGGGGCGGACTAAGGTTTTGTATGCAGCATCCTTGGTTTCCCTCGGTGCGAAAGCCAAATTTCTACGAAGGAAACTGAGTGTCTTAGTAGCCTTACTAGTTATCTCATTAATGTGTTGACCCCACTCGAGGTCATCAGTGATTTGAACTCCTAAGTATTTAGCAGAGGAAACGTTCTCTAAAACCTGGTTATGTAATGTATAACCATGGACCATCTGTTTATGTGGAGGGTGCCTTGTCACTCTCATAGAGTGACATTTGGCGACATTAAATTTCATGAGCCATGCCTCTTCCCAGGTAGCCAACTTTTCCAAGTCATCTTGAAGTATCTGTAGGTCATCAGACCCTCTTATATTTCTGTACAGTACACAATCGTCAGCGAAAAGGCGGATTGTAGAGTTGATGTTGTCTGGCAGGTCGTTAATAAAAATCAAAAACAATATCGGTCCCAGCACGGAACCTTGTGGGACACCAGACAGCACCGGGGCGGGGTCAGAGCAAACACCGTCAAGTACGACTCTTTGTGTTCGTCCGGATAGCCAAGCAGAAATCCACTGGAGGGTATCATTTCGGATACCATAGTACTCCAGTTTATACAGAAGTCTTCTGTGGGGGACTTTATCGAAAGCCTTAGCGAAGTCCATAATAATTAGGTCTGTTTGTTTGTGACCCCTATTATGGGCCCCGTCCAGGTTTTCCTGTAGATCGTGAATGAACTGGACAAGCTGGGTCTCACATGACCTACCGCTTCTAAATCCATGTTGGGATTCGACAAGGATCTTGTGCTCTGAAAGATGTTGCATGATTTTGCCCACGATGATGTGCTCCAGAGACTTACAGCAAATACAAGTCAGTGATACAGGCCTATAATTGGCAGGGTCATACTTTTCCCCTTTCTTGTAATTGGGTGCCACATTGGCTTGAAGCCAATCATCTGGGACCTTACCCTGGGCCAGGGACTGATTGAAGATGCAGGCAAGGACTGGAGCGATTTCTGCGCTGCATTCTTTTAACACACGGGCGCTGAGGTCATCAGGACCTGAGGATTTGTGGGGGTTAAGACGGTCTAGTAGTTTTTTGACCCCATTTGGGTCAATGAATAGGTCATCTATGTCTGGATAGGGGCTTGGTCCTTTTGATGGAGGGGCACCTACTTGTTCCCGGGTGTACACAGACTCAAACTGTCTGTTGAGTATATCAGCTTTGTCTTTGGCTCCAGTTTTCAAGATTCCATTTTCTCTTAGACAAGCTACACCCGTGGAATCCTTCTTCAAGTTTTTCATAAAGAACCAAAATTTTTTTAGCCGATCGTTTTGGTTACAGTCTTCTATAGCAGTATCTGTATCCAGGGGATTGAAGATATTGGAGACATATCTCCAATATGCATCTCTGATTTCCTTTTGAACGAAGGCTCTGAGTCTCCTGTAGCGACTCTTCAGGGATATAATTGCCAATATAATTGCCAATTAAACATGATTGCCCTGCGGTGCATGTCTTTCATTTCAGGTGTTGTTTCGCCTGACAATGTGTGAAAATATGGTCAAGGTATGGTTTTCATTTGCGTTTATTCCCTAATAATAAAATTTAATCCACAATCAATGTGAAAATGATTTAATTGCTCTTAAGACGAGTTGCTACATCTAATCATAGTAATGGTAGATGTATGCATAATAAAAAGGGACTATTCTACTAGCTCGTGAATGGTTATGTTTTGGCGCCAAATAGCAGACGCTTGGCGGCAAAAGTTGAATGCTTGAACAGTAAACACATCTGTATGCTGTTGCAGGTTATTGACACGGAGCTTCCGGGGATAGGTCGGGAGTTGTGCGAAGCGCTATTTTCTACCCACCTCTATGCACAACCGTTTAGCTTTCGAGAAAATTTTTACCCAGTCCAACCAATTTTCAATTTTTTTTGTGAAAGAGATAGGCCCCATTAAAATAAAACAATAGACATGTGTCGGGTTGCTGGGGTCCGATGACGTCATTTACCAATCGTGTGCAGAAAAAATGTAGCGGTGGTTTGAGGGTGGCGATTTGGGTGCTGGAAAACTTTGATACATTCGCATTGAACTTGCTTGTTTATTTGATTTAAAATCAGAGTTTTAGGAATAAAAAGCACAAAATCGGGCTTGCTAGTAACTGAGATTGTCATATTACTCATGTGTAAGCAAAATTGTGTTGGCAATTTGTTTTTTATGTCGGGAATCATAAAGGGATTGAGCATAACAATGTTAACATTGAGATGCATCGTATTTTCAGCTGACAAAAGTAAAAAAAAAACGTCCAAAAATAATTCGGGCGGATTACCTGCACCCTGAACTTGTGCCTGTAATTTGAGGGAAAAAAACTGCAGGAAATACACGCCCGAATATGGTTATTTCATTGGTTTCTGGTCAACTCGTACCTTAGTCAACTCGTACCTGAATTTGGTCAACTCGTACTTTAGTCAACTCGTACCTAAGTCAACTCGTAACTTAGTAAAAATAAAATTTGTTTTGGGGTAGGTTTGACTTAAGTACACATATATACAGGTCAACTTTATGGTCTATGCAGACTCCTGATCCTTTTCCCGACGATGAAGGCGATACATAGTGTGTGCATGACGCCATTACGCATGTGCGCCAAAATGGCGCCTTTCATGTGTATGACCCCCATATCTCTTTAGCCAGACATAATTTATGGGTGCTCGTTAGAACTATCCCTGTGGGGCAGCTCTAACGAGTGCCAACAATCTATGCTCCAGAGGGATGTGATTGGTACATAACACCATGCTCAACATAAGACGAACTTCATATGTAAATATGTAAATGAAAATAACGAGAAAAATATAATTGTAGAACTTACATTTCATGCTCAGTTGCAAATAAAATGTAGTTATACAATTATAATTTGTTCTCATATATGCTCAAAACATAAATGTTGGCTAACATAAATGTTGCATATTCCTTATTACTGTTACTTTACGATAACACACCCGTGCAATATGGTGCGTTTTTCACATCTCCAAAATGGCAATTTTTCTTAAGAAAATCCGTGTTTTTTTTTTGTTTTTTTTTTCTTATTTATACTTCAAACATAGGCTGTGATCTTTAGTTGGAACGACTCTAACGAGTACCCTCAACCTATGTATTGGAGCATAAATAAAGAAAGATAATGTATACCCCCGTAAACCCGAGTTTCTCTATATAAGTGAGGTTTACGGGTGTGTCCATTGCACGGACAAAACCGGTTACATGTCGGCGAGTATAAACACAGCGGGATGTACAGGTAGCACAATAAAAATAAATTCAGTTATTTATATAATCTTATTGCTTAAATTATAAACATTTGTTATACCGTTTAACTGACAAACTCTTAAATAAAAACAATCATCACGAATGCAAGCCTATATGAATTTGTCCCTTTATATATAAATAGTAAAACTGGGATTTAGTTTTAAGTTTTGTCAGAACAAAAACAGCCGCTCGCCGGCAAAATTAAAGCAATTAAAAACAGTCTTTAATGAAGGACGATTAGATTAAACTAGTACCGATAATCGTTTTTTTACACCCACATTAATCGGTACACGATTAACTAAAACGTTAATTAAATTAACCCAAATGGAATCTTCCATCTTATATATTTCGAAATTTAGGGGTGTCAGGTTGTGTTTTCTTCAAAATTTATTCGGGAAGTGGCTATACTTTTTCAAACAGCGTCCGCCCTGATCAGACGATGCCGCGTTCTGCGGCGTCTGATCTGGGCATTCAGTGTTTGACTACCCAAATTGAATTTGCCATCTTATATATTTCGAAATTTAGGGGTGTCAGGTTGTGTTTTCTTCAAAATTTATTCGGGAAGTGGCTAAACTTTTTCAAACAGCGTAGGCCCTGATCATACGACGCCGCGTTCGGCAGCGTCTGATCTGGGCCTGCAGTGTTTGAAAAGGCATCCCTTTGTGGGTTTCTGATACTGAATGGGTTAAAAGTGAATAATAATAATAATAATAATAATAATAACTAGAGCAGGTTGATGGCGCGCCATTGCATCTCCCCGCGTTCTGCGGCGTCGGATCTTGGCCTGCAGTGTTTGACAAGGTACCCCTTTGTGGGTTTCAGGGACGGAATGGGTTTAAAGTGAATAATACTAATAAAATAATAATAATAATAATGAGAATAAAAATAATAATAACTAGAGCAGGTTGATGGCGCGCGATCGCAAATCCCCGCGCTGTGAAAACCATGTTACAATAAAAGGACCCAAAGTACTTCTTTCTGGCCTCCGATGAACTCAAGACATGTCTTGGGGCAAGTTATAACCCATTTCAATAGGTACGAGTTGACTAGGGGGTACGAGTTGACCAAAGAACGGGTACGAGTTGACCAAAAACAGGTACGAGTTGACTCAGGTACGAGTTGACTTACATGTAGGTACGAGTCGACCAGTTACCATTTCATTGGAGCTTCCAACTGATATTGGCATACAGTTGTGCAAGGCCTGTTATCCTCGTAGCAGGTAAGGGTAAATATTCTTATTTCTTGTGTTTCTTCTATTTTGTGCATTTTCTTCCCCGTCTCTCTTTCATCTCCTCTAAATACTATCTCTTCTAGGAAATCTGTGGTGAATTGGTTAAGCTACTCGACTCAAAAAATAAACCAGGGATCCCGTGTTCAATTCTGGGCTTCTCTTTCTTTCTACTGATACTGTGATTGGTCACATTTGACCATTGCTCGCAGGTGTATATTACATACACTCCAGGTTTTGCAGGATACTTTACTTACTTTACTTTATGATGATGGGGTTATAAGTTAGGCAGATGCCTCTTGGATGAAAGCAATAAGCTACCCTAGGGCTATATTCTATATCTCCAGCTGAGGGAATTATTGAGCCTTGAAGGGAAAATCTAATGTTCAGAGGTAAAAACACAATAAAACCTTAACTTACAATATTAAAAGTTGGAAGGGGAATGCAAGTTTGGACTTGTATAGAGTGAATGTGGATTTCATCATGACAAGGCAATAAAATAGTAAAATAGCATTTGCATTATTTTGTGGCTTAACTATTTCAGCATAAAATCATCAGGGTGTGAGCATGTACAGTTAAAATGGCCCAATTCTTACATTTCAAACCTAGACTTCTAATAATCGGTTCACTTTGCCGCCATCTTGTAAATAGAAACTAGGAATGTTTAAAAGAATCTACATCATTGGTTAAAAATAATTGTCTCACAAGTTTTGATTGGACAAGGTTAGAGCACTACGAAGTGCCGATATGGTTGTTGATGTGCTGTTTCGGTTACCCTAAAGTGCGAAAAGGACCTCCTTTTCGCATTAAAATGAATTCATAGATTTTTTTTTAAATTTGATTTTGATGATGTTCCTTGCATTTGGATTGATTTTAGGTTTAACGGCCCGTCAACAATATTTAGGACATTTTGGAGACGTTGTTTCCAATTTTGTGGGACTTGTACCGGACATTGAGATGAAATGACATCTAATGGCCTGCTGCCAAATGAAACTAAAACGGTTTATTCAAAATTATACAGATCCTCTGTAAGCTGTTTACCAGTACACATGTCCGCGGTCGCTTTCAGCTCTGCGTTGAAGCATCGTGCAGCCCAATCTATTTCTTAAAGCCCCAATAGGCTGTGGATACTCATTAGAACGCGGTTCTAAAGAGCACCCACGACCTATGATTGCAGTAAAAATAATAAAAATACCACGCATTTTCATCAGAAAAGTAGCCATTTCGGAGATATCGAAAATGCACTATGTCGCACGGACGTGGTATCGTAAACACCACTTTATATAGAGAATTTCATTTCATTTCATTTCAAAGCCTTCTACTGGCCGAGATAACTCACAAGTATAATGTTTCAAAAGTAGTGTCTACGTAATAACTCATAGTATAGAGGATTATTTTTTCCCCTCCCTCTTTCACCTAACATGATGAAAATCAGACATAAACAGCAATCAACAGGGTTAAGATATAGATAAGACCATTAATCATACCCTAAATACATATTTATTGTTGCACTCCATCCTACAAAGAGACAATTATTATTATTATCATTATTTTCAAATGTTCAGGGGATACTCATGTAATCATATCACATTTCCAGCTTCTTTTGACTCTGCTGCATCTGCACCTCTCCTGGGCTTCATCAGTAACCATCCCGGCACCACTGCAATCTGAGGAGAAAAATTGTAAAGAAAAACACCAAGTGCCCCGACCGGGGACCGAGCCCACGACCCTGGGGCCAAAAAGCAAGCGAGTCAAACACCAGGCCAAAAGCTTCGGGCCAGCCAGACCGGTCAGTTATGCACTCCAAATAAGGCGATTTATTATGGCGTGTTACTTCATTCCTCTATCCTACAAAGAAACCAATATTTAAAATGTTTAGGAGAGACTCATTTAAACATGTCATATTTTTAGCTCCTCTTGACTCCGCTTAATCTGGTCCATCCATGGGCTGCAGCAATAATCATCCCGGCACCAGGCACCACTGTAGTAGGAGAAAAAAAATCCAGTCTAGTGCCCCGACCGATGATTAAAGTAGCGTGATAACTCAGTGGTTAATCCACTTGCCCACGACACCATATAGGTCCTGGGCTTGATATCGGCAGCGGCCACAAAAAGCCGACGCCCAAACACACTCCAACCGCAACACCTGCAGAATGAATCACATTTCCAGATTTCTTTGACTCCGCTGCATCCGCACCCACCCCAGGACCCACGGGCAACCACCCCACCAGATACCACTGCATCTGAGGAGAACAATCTGTAAAGAAAAACCAACCGAGTGCCCCGAAAATAATGATTGCAATATATATCAAAGAATATGTAGTAATTAAAGGTCAAGCACACTCAGTCCCATAATGTATGATAAATTTATGTATATCCTCAGACCAGGTACAGCCGTGTCGGCCACTTCCCGCCGTTCAGATATAACCATGAATATAGATAATGATTACAATACATCAAAGAATATGTAGTACTTAATTAAATGCGAACCACACTCATTCCCATAATGTTTAATGAATTTTGAAGGCCAGGTACAGCTGTGTCGGCCACTTCCTGTCCTCAAGATATAAACATGAAAACATGAACCACACTCATTCCCATAATGTTTAATGAATTTTGAAGGCCAGGTACAGCTGTGTCGGCCACTTCCTGTCCTCCATATATAACCATGAAAACATGGACCACACTCATTCCCATAATGTTTGATGACTTTTGAAGGCCAGGTACAGCCGTGTCGGCCACTTCCTATACTCCAGATATAACCATGAAAACATGAACCACAATCATTCCCATAATGTTTGATGGATTTTGAAGGCCAGGTACAGCCGTGTCTGCCGATTCCTGTCCTCCAGATATAACCATGAAAAACATGAACCACACTCATTCCCATAATGTTTGATGATTTTTTTTTGTGGGGGAGGGGGGGGGGGGAGGCCAGGTACAGCCGTGTCGGCCACTTCCTGTCCTCCAGATATAACCATGAAAACAAATGATGATTTCAATATATCAAGATAGATGTAGTAATTGAATGTGAACCACACCCATTCCCATAATGTATGATGTTCTTCATCATCTTTGTTTTGGTTTTCGTCAAAGAAAGTATTCAAGTCAAGGGCACTTGTACCCAAGTTTAATAAGAGCTCTTGCCTCATAATTTCTCTCTGAGCATCATAGAGTTCACAATCAAGGAGAAAATGGTCTACTGTTTCTCTCTCACCGCAAGCACAAGAGGGATCATCAACCACACCAACAGAGTGGAGGTAGTCTTTGAGTCTGCAGTAACCACTCTGCATTTGCAATGTCACCCTCTGATTTCTTGTGCCCTTGAAACTGATTTTCTTCAGTTTGACTGGGTTTACCGAAGTATTCAATATTTTTCTTATTTCTGCTCCAAGACATAGGTTGTGGGTACTCGTTAGAACGCGGTTCAAACGAGCACGCAGGACCTATTAGAGCAGTAAAAATAAGAAAAAAATACCACGCATTTTCATCAGAAAAGTAGCCATTTTGGAGATGTGAAAAATGCACTATGTCGCACGGATGTGTTAGCGTAATGAGATATTAAATCTTCATAAAATAAATAAATCATCACGAAAACACGCCTATATAATTTTGACCTCCCTTGAACCCCACTTTTATATAGTAAAACTGATGTTTACAGGGGTATACCTTATTTTCTTATTTCTGCTCTAAAATATAGATTGTGGGTACTCGTTAGAACCGCCTCGATGAGACGATTCTAATAAGTACCCACAATCTATATGTGTATGTTGAAAAGACTATCGGTCTCTTCCTTCCTTCGTCTTTACGTCTCTCTCTCTCTCTCTCTCTCTCTCTCTCTCTCTCTCTCTCTCTCTCTCTCTCTCTCTCTCTCTCTCTCTCTCTCTCTCGGCCTTTTGATTGCAGATAAAAAGAAATACCAGACAAACTTCGTACAGGTAGATTATAATCCAATGGACACCATTACTTAATTGGATTAACGATGTAGTTAAGTTCTTTATAATTGAAAAAGAGAGACCTTCAAAGAAACACAAATTAAAGGTACATACCGCTCTCCTTTATCTTCAAAAGATAAATGAGCAATTTTATTGTATATTTTGTGAGAATAAAAAACCCTGATATTTGCCAAGTTTCGTCGCGGCGAGTTAGTTCTAACGAGTACCCACAATTAATTTTTGAACAGAAATAAACACAATGTATACCTCTAAACCTCTTTATTTACCAGTTTATGATTTCAAAATTATAAAGGCGTGTTTTTGCGATGTAAGTGCTCTTTAGAATTCACTAATTAAGGCAGTTCTACCGAGTACCCTTAACTTCGCGAATAGTATATTTCGAGAAGTTGGTCTCTCGCTCTGTCCCGTCCT
>OY757027.1:42099911-42121567 GCA_963580285.1 Lucinisca nassula | reverse complement strand
TACACAGAAGTAACACAAACACAATTACAACAATAACAACCTCAACAACAACAACAGCAATAACAACAACACACAGAAGTAACACAACCACAACACAACAACAACAACAACAACAACAACAACAACGACAACCTCAACAACAACAACCACAACAACAACAACACACAGTTCTAACACAACTCCACACAACAACAACAACAACAACAACAACAACAACACGCAGAAGTAACACAACAACAGCAACAATCTCAGCAACAACAACACACAGAAGTAGCACAACCACAACACAACAACAACCTCAACAACAACACACAGAAGTAACACAACAACAACAGCAACAACAACAACAACACACGGAAGTGGCACAACCACAAAACAACAACAACCACCTCAGCAACAACAACAGCATAAAAAAAAAACACACGGGATCGCACAACAGCAACATTGTATGTATGTGGTTGCTCACATTATAAGAGTGAAGCAATTATTTTTTTTTTCTTTCGTGCATAGTGAACAGTTACACTCTGTTCCTTCTAGGTAATCATCTTTATTCGTGAACATTCATTTTTGAGATTCGTGAATGAGATTTACCGTATGGTTTACAATGTGGTGTTTCCACTAACGTGAGTTGTTCATTGTGATCTCAGCTGTGAACGCAACATTAAGACATCCGACAGGAGAGGAAATAAAATTGTGAACGCTCACATGATATTAGTGACTGTGCCTTTGTGCTGTTTCTGGTTGTGAGATAACAAAAAACAAATAGCCAACGGAATAAGATATTTGTGAACACTCATACCGTTACCTGCGTTCAGCATTATTAAATAGGAAAATACAATCGTGAACGCTTACAATATAATTACATAAGAAAGTTTTGTACAGCTTGATAACAAGTTGTGACTGATAAGCCACATCAGCTTCAATTGAAGCTTAAAGCTGATCAGACTCGTTCACGAATTTTGGCTGGTTACGTATACATAATTTAAGCACATCTTTGATGTTTATCGCGACTAAGTTTCTCGGAAGTAAACAAAATCAAAAAGGTTAATCCTTTTGACTGCAAGTTTATATTAGAGAATAGCAGTACTTAAGCCATGGCAACAAACGCAAGAGAAGAGCGATTAAGAAGAAGACAGCAAAGAAGAGAGGAAAGTAGATTGGAAGAAGATGAAGCTGAAAGAGTCCGAAGAAGATTACAAAGAAGTCGGCTAGAAGACCAAGGTGTCTTGTTGACAGACGAAGAAGGTGATAGGGACACATCACATGGGCCAAATGAACAAGAAGGAGATGAAGAGCAGGAAAGAGAAGAGCCGCGTATGCCTCCAAGTCCAATACAAGAGGAGGAAAATCACTTTGTATTTGAGGAGGAGGAGGAGTACCACTTAAGCCTTTCAGTCTCTGATGATGAAGGAGAAGAAGATGACGAAGACAGAAATATTGGAAACGTGTATGAAAGAACAAGATACCTTGAAGAAGAGAAGATTAAGATGGAAGAAAGGATGCAGCAGTTACGTTTAAGAGAGCTACAAGCCAGCAATAAAGAAAAAGAAATGGAAGAAAGAAGAATTGCTTTTGAACGACAGATGAGAGAAGATGAAGAAAGATATAGACAGGCTCTAAAGAGTAAGATGAAAAGAGAAATGTACGAAGAGAGTGTACAGATACTGAAGAAGTTAGAAACGGACTTGCTGATTCAACAGAATGAATCTCTTGAAAAAGAGAAAGAGATAGAAAGAAAAGAAAAAGAGTTAGAACTTGCAGAAAGACAATGGAAGAGAAAGGAGATGGAAGCCAAAAGGCTGTTAAAAGAGAAAATACAGCAAGAACTCCAGGAGGACATGGTGAGAAGAGAGTTGCCCAGAAGAGAAAACAGAGACACAATGCCAAGACTTGTGAAGAATGAATATTCTGAAAGTACAAAGTATGATTATTGTGATATTGCATCTAGTACAAGATTAAAGGAGTTGCCTTCCCATAGAAGAATCGATAGAAGTCCTCATCACGGAAGAATAAATAGAAGTCCTAGTCCTAGAAGAGGAGTAGATAGAAGTCCTCTACACGGAAGAATGGACAGAAGTCCTACCCACAGAAGAATCACTAGAAGTCCTCATCAAGAAAGAATAGATAGAAATGCCGCCAATGGAAGAGAGGATAGAAGTCCCCTCCACGGAAGAATAGATAGAAGTCCTTCCAATAGAAGACTGGATAGAAGTCCTTTTCTCGGAAAACTGGATAGAAGTCCTTCATATATAAGAAGTGACAGAGATCTAAAGCAGAGCCTGAAGAAAGAAACAGACTACGAGGAATATCTACAGTATAGAAATGAAAAAGATGACACGACATCTTACACAAATGTAAGGGAGTTACCGCCCTATAGAGGAAGCGACATGACTTCAGAGAAAACCTCAAGAAAAGAGAAGGATTTGAAAGCAGATATAGTGCTTCCTTCTAGTATGGTATCAGAAAACAAACAAAAGGTGAGTAGTGGTAAGGCTGATACAGACGGAGAAGAAAACAATAATAAGTCTACTGTGTCCAAGCCAAAACATGAAGAATCCGATGGGTTCATTCATAAGCCATATGTTGGTCCTTTCTCTGGAACCCAACCTACCACAAAGCATGAGAACACCTTTGAGGTCTGGAAGCTGGAAGTTAAGAGTCTGATGGCTATGGAAGTCTATTCAGACATTTCAATAGTACAAGCGATATGGAAATCGTTAAGAGGACAAGCCAGAAATGTGCTTTTTACTGTAAAGTCAGGTGCGAAAGCAAAAGATATAGTAGAGAGGCTGGAAAGTGTTTTTGGCAATGTGGCTAGTGGCGAGGCAGTATTACAAGAGTTTTATACTGTTCACCAAGAAGTTAGTGAATCAGTGACTGATTGGGGGCTCAGATTAGAGCAGATATTGCAAAGAGCAATAGAGAAAGGACATGTTGCAGAAGAGAAGAAAGATCAAATGTTACGAGATAAATTCTGGAGATCACTTTATGATCAGAATTTGAAGAATGCAACAAAAATTTATCACCAATCAGACTGTAGTTTTGAAAAGCTCCAGAGAAAAGTTAGAGCGGAGGAGTATGAAATGCAGGAGAGCTCAGCTCGAAATCAGAATGCAGGAAAACAGAAAGAAAGCCGACCGAAAGCATTTCATCAGCCACAGGTTACCGAAATGGATGATCAGTTGAAGTTACTGAAATCCATTTCAGAAAATATGACCCGAATGGACAGGGACATACAGCAGTTAAAAAGAGGTCAGCAAAGAGGAAATTGGAGACCTCGAGGAGGCAGAGGAAGAGGCAACAGAAGACCAGATGACAGGACAAATGAACCACAGAATACTGAAAGAAAGGAAACAGGTGACACAAAGCAGGAAGAGGAAAAAAAATCTTTAAACTGACTGACGTCTACGTCGCAGGGCAGACGGAAGGCGAAAGTAGAAAGAGCCCTGAAGAAAGAGCCATTCCGAAGCTTATAGGAAAGGCTAATGAGTCAACAATTTCATTTTGCGGGGTTGAAACAAAAGCATTGCTTGATAGTGGATCACAAGTGACTACTGTTTCAGACGATTTCTATAGGTCACTTCATCCTCAACCGTCGACAGCCAATGTAGAAGACCTGGTTCTCAAAGGTCCTGATGGTAGGTCAATACCTTACCTGAAGTGCATTGTAGTCACTGTAGAGGCTTCATTTCTTCCTGAAAAGGAAATTGATGCACTGGCATTGGTTGTACCTACCACAGAATATCATGCAGAGGTCCCGATTGTCATTGGTACAAACGTCATTCGAGAGTATGAGACGATTTGTCGTGATGAGGATAATGTTCCACCTGAATGGAAAACTGCTTTTGTTTCCCTCCAAAGTGGATTTGTTGGATCTGTTAGATCAACAAACAAAACCAGCATTACCCTCCAGCCTATGGAGGTGAAGATGGTGTCTGGATTTGTTAGAAAGAGCAAGGAAGTTGATTCAGCAATAACGGAACAAGCTGATAATGCATCATCCAAGATAGGGGTTTGCCCTCGGGTGGTTGCTGTTAACAAGGCTGGGAGGAATGCAAGAGTGCCTGTCAAAATCTTTAATATGTCGGCGAAGATTTTGACGATTCCACCCAAAGCAGTACTGTGTCAGTTGCAGGAAGTTAAAGTCCTGCGATCCTGCAATCCTGTAACGGAAGAGTCGGAGACTGCTTCAACTAATCAGCAGACAGCTGATACCACTGATGAGAAAGACCAAGAGTCTTTTAAGCTGTCTGATATAGGCGTTGATCTAACAGATTCCATCATCAGCGAGGAGCAGAAGGATCACGCAAAACAAATTTTCAAGAAATGGCAGACAGTGTTTTCAAAGGGACCAATGGATCTCGGCCATACGGACTTAGTGCGGCATGAAATTAACCTATCCGAGGAAATACCTTTCAAAGAACCATTTCGCAGAATTTCACCAGCCTTATTTGAGGAGGTCCGCGAGCATATTCCCGAGATGTTGCAAGCAGGGGCTATCAGACCTTCTCAGAGTCCTTATTCTTCGAATGTCGTTGTCGTACGTAAGAAGGATGGAACTATTCGTCTTTGCATAGACTTCCGTAAACTCAACTTGCGTACGATAAAGGATGCATATGCGATCCCAAGGATAGAGGACTCACTCCACTTGTTGGTAGGCTCCCAGTTTTTCACTAAACTGGATTTAAAGGCCGGCTACTGGCAGGTGGAGCTCAAAGAAGAAGACAAACATAAAACGGCATTCCAAGTAGGCAATCTTGGCTTCTTTGAGTGTAATAGAATGCCTTTTGGCCTCTGCAATGCACCGGCAACATTTCAAAGGCTGATGGAAAGAGCCATGGGTGACCTCAATCTGCGAGACTGCCTTATATATCTCGACGATATCATAATATTTTCTGACACCTTTGAGAGCCATCTAGATCGTCTTGAGGCTGTTTTTCAGAGGCTTCATCAATACAACCTCAAGTTGAAGGCCTCCAAGTGCGAGTTTTTCAGAGCAAGCGTGACTTACCTTGGACATGTTGTCTCTGAGGATGGTATCAAGACAGATCCTGAAAAGATAAAGGTCCTCAAAGATTGGCCGGCCCCGAAGAGCATCAAGGATGTCAGAAAGTTTTTAGGATTCGCGGGGTATTATAGGCGGTTCGTGAAGGGTTTTGCTCGGATAGTTCGACCACTCAATGACCTCTTAATTGGAATTTCCACCAAGAAGCTCAACCGCAGAAAGACGCCTTTCAAGTGGGGTGAGGATCAGCAGAGAGCTTTTGAGACGATAATCCAGCATCTCTCCAACCCCCCTATATTGGCCTTTGCTGATTACCGAAGGCCATTCAAATTGAACATCGATGCGTCTTGTAGCGGTCTTGGGGCTATCCTGTATCAGCAACAGGACGGCGTCGATCGTGTCATAGCATACGCCAGTAGGAGTTTGAAACCATCTGAAAGAAATTATCCGGCCCATAAGCTTGAATTTCTAGCTCTTAAATGGGCCATTACGGATAAATTTCATGACTACCTTTATGGGACGTCTTTTCAGGTGGTTACTGATAACAACCCTCTGACGTATGTTTTGACGACGGCTAAATTGGATGCAACTGGGCATCGTTGGGTTGCTGCTCTGTCAAACTATAACTTTAGTTTGACATACAGGAGTGGCAAACACAACCAAGACGCCGACGGCTTATCGCGTTTGTACGAAAGCCAAGATCAACAAGTGATGTACCCAGAAGTTCTGAAGGCCATTTTAAATTTTTCACAAATTGGCCGAGATGAAATACCACTTGTTGACAGTCTGGTGGTATGTAGGTCTATGCCACAGGTTGTACCTACAGCTGCAACTCCAACTGATGATCTTAAAGCCTTCGCTTTAAGTTCCACGGACTGGAACAAAGGTCAGGATGGAGATGCGGTCATTTCCAGAGTGAAAGCCCTTTTCACGAGTGGTCAGAAGCCAACTAAGAAAGCAGCTCAGAAAGAACCGGCTGATGTAAAAAGGTACCTTCGTGAGTGGAACAAGTTGAAACTGAAGGACCAAGTATTGTACCGAACAACAACCATCGACGGACAACAGTATGATCAGCTCATTGTTCCGTCAGCAATAACAGAGATCGTGTTTCACGCCCTTCATGACGACATGGGTCATCAGGGTCGCGACCGAACGTCTTGGCTCATCAAAACCCGGTTTTTCTGGCTTGGGATGGATGCGGATATCGGCGAGAGAGTGCGGCGGTGTGGCCGGTGTGTGCGACAGAAAACGCGCCCTGTCCCGGCGGCAGAATTAGTCAGTATTACATCAAGTGCACCTTTGGAACTTGTATGTATTGATTATTTGTCGTTGGAACAGTCTAAAGGCCGTTATGAGCACATACTGGTCATCACCGATCACTTCACACGTTATGCCTCAGCAGTTCCAACCAGAAACCAGACAGCACGGACAACGGCGAGAGTCCTTTTCGACCACTTCTTTGCACACTATGGATTCCAAGCCAGACTTCATAGCGACAAAGCACAAAACTTTGAGTCCAGGGTTATCAGACATCTGTGTAAGGTAGCTGGAATAAAGAAGTCTCGGACAACACCATATCACCCTATGGGGAATGGCCAAGCCGAGCGCTTCAACCAGACCCTTTTGCAGATGCTTGGGACTCTGGATCCTGCTGAGAAGTCTGACTGGAAATCATATGTGTTGCCGCTTGTGCATGCGTATAATGCAACACGCCATGATACGACTGGATTTTCGCCGTTTTACCTTATGTTCGGTCGCCATCCTAGACTTTCTTTAGATGCCTTCCTTGGACTTGATCCACCTTCTGAGAGTGGTAGAAGTCAGGCTGAATATGCAACAAAGTTTCTGTCACGTCTTGCTTTTGCCTATAAAAAGGCTTCAGAGGAGGCAGCACGTCAGACTGAACGCCACAAAATCTACTACGATCAGAAGGTGCGAGAAAGTAAGATAGAGGTTGGAGACAGAGTCTTGATTAGAGCTCTTGGTCTAAAAGGCAAGACCAAAATTGCAGATGAATGGGAGGAGTTGCCATACATCGTCCTGGAGATTCCAATTGAAGACATTCCAGTCTACAAAGTTCGGCAGGAGGATGGGAAAGGCCGTATAAAAACTTTGCACCGGAATCAGCTCCTTCCATTCATTTGTCTGCCATCAAGACCCCTTACCGACCCTTCCAGGAGCAACACTGAGGAAAACAGGAGATTAGCCGACTCCAGTGTCCCAACCCGTGACTCAACCCATGACTTCGACACAGACTCCTCTACAGATTCCTCTACGATGACTGATTCTGTCCATTCTGAGAATGACGAGTCATCTGTAGAGAACCGCATTCCGAGGCATCGACTTCCTGAACAGTCAGGGTTGTATCCACGAGGGATTGTGAAGTCTAGACCCCAACGGTCAAGGAAATCTCCCAGATGGTTAGTTTCAGGCGAATGGGCCACATAAAAACTTAATAGGGCATGATCCATCAAGCTTTCAGACCTCATAAGGTACTCATGCTTGCCAGTGAGAGGTTGCAGAAACCTCATTTTTAGTTGTAAATAATAGGTTTTAAATGATTGTATTGGTTATCATTCCCATTTTTCATTTTTATTGTTTTATACTTGTCTTAAATCTGATTGTTGATGTAGCGGTTGACAAGAACGTAGCAATTAATATTTGGCCTTGCTGCTAGGCATACAGGAAGTTGTATGTTAAAATGGCTTATATAGTTAGCCAGTGTACGCAGTAATGGCAGGTATATTGCGACATCTTGTATTTATCAGATTTAAGTGGTCAATCGCCGTTGAATACACATTTTTTTAAACATTTTGATCATGTGCGTGAACAGTTCATGCAGAGACTCCAATCGACACTCAATTGTCAAAATCTATCCACCATCATATTCCAGCGCCCTGTATTCTTTATTATAAAACATAGACTTCTCAATGGCAGAGTCGGTTTTTCATTCCCGGGTAATGAAAAAAAATCGTTATGTCTATGGAAAGTGATTATGTTGATGCTTGTTTATTTAACAAGCCATGCCAGTTCCTTCTCTGTTTTTCTACTCTTGAACTACTATTATGATAAAACACTTTTTATACAACATTATTTATTTTACTATAACAGACCTGCATCCAAACGTTGTCTTATACTCACCATGAATGTAAATTAATTAAACTCTATCTCACCCAGAACATCATCTATTCATTTCATATCTCAATTTTACATGTTTTAAACAAACAAGCATACTTGTTCTCAGATATGGCTCGTTATATGTTATATTATTTGTAATGTCGAGGACGACATTTCCTAAACCAGGGAAATATGTCATAGGCTGAATTAAACATAGGAAAATACTCAGTGTTTTGTTGTGTTTTATCTCCATCAGTAACATACGGACCGCCCTCGATTATTAGGCTGCATGGTGTGTTTTGGTAAATATTACTAACTTGCGTTATTAACTTGCACTCACGTGTGTTAATCCATCTGCATGGTATTTTGTGTATTACAATGCAGATGCCTTTTTGTGTTCAGTATGAAAGGACCTATGCCTTTCATCTGATGTACATGTATAACATGTATATTTATTGTATCTTTGTTATTTTGCAGGTTAGTAAATCATAGTATTATTTTCATAAAATGTAGAACAGTCAGAGCCATGTCTGTGTGATTAAGCCTCGTAAATGGGAGTCGGAGATGGACTTCCGTCGGCTCGTCGGCGGTGGGACTGCTCTAACCCATACAAGGCTTCTCATTTCATTTTCACCTTCTCATCACCCATACAATAGTTTCACTGCTTCTGAGCCATTGAAGTATGTTCATCTTTTGATTGGCTCTTTGACATTTTGTTAGACAGTATTCAATGCATTTTAACTATTTGATTCAGAGAAGTGAAATGTCAATGTTAATGTGACATTTCTTTAAATAAGTATTTTGCCATTTGTTACTTGTTTGTATGCTGCAGTCTCCCCTTCGATGTTGGGGTGACGTCGCATCAACGTTGATGTATCTAATCGACGTTGATTCGATGTCACTTTGACGTGGTGTGGATTCAAAGTCGATTGTTTTGTCGTTTATGCATACTTACGTGTATTTTTCAATTCACTCCACGGCAGTAGGGTGGCGTTGTGCCGACGTCGGTGTGCTGACGTTGATGCGACGTCACTCGCTGTTCTGTGTCTTCAGAGCAAATTATTTTATTTGCTTGGTATTTTGTGTATTACAATGCAGATGCCTTTTTGTGTTCAGTATGAAAGGACCTATGCCTTTCATCTGATGTACATGTATAACATGTATATTTATTGTATCTTTGTTATTTTGCAGTGACGACTTGCTACCATCTTACAACTTAGATCATCAACATTAAATCATCATCATCATTTGAAGACTTGTTACGTCATTCCTTGAACCCCACCCCGCATATACAAAGCAGATACCGGCTGATCGGTGACACAAACAAGCAAAAAAAAAAAAAAAAAAAAAGACGCGTTCAGGTAGTTCTAACGATTACCCACAATCTACAATTAAACTTTTGATTGAGATGAAGACTCCTACATGTTGTACCTCAAATCGACACATAAAACTAGAATTGTCAATACGTCAGAGATGCCCCCGCCCAAGGACCATCCTCACTTAGAAAAAATAGAGTGTTGCAAAATTAAACCTAAAAAAGACGGCATTGCTCGCCTTGGAAATCTGTCCATGAGAAAATCGGAGTAGGCGGGGGTAATTTCGTTTAAATCTTGGAAAACGTTTGTATCATCATACCAAATATGAACCAACTCCATAAAAATAAATTACTAAGCTTGTGATATTGACATTAAGTTTTGGCTTTACGGCCCATTCAAGATTATTTCTTTAATTTCGAGCCGATCATTAATCGCTAAACGGAGGAGCCGGAGAAACGACCTGCATCTTTCAACATACTAAATACGAACTAAATCCATTATATGCATGGTTGAGTTTGAGCTCTTATTAAAAACGTTGACATTAAAAATTCTGAGTCTGTGACCTTGACCTTTGGGTTATGGGCATGGGCGCGGGTATGTTGAATAAAATTTAGACGTGTATCTATCATGGTACCAAATATGACCTCTTAAATTATTTTAACATTTAAAGTTTTCAAAGTCCATGACTTGGCCAAGAGGCCATATGTAAGGGCAACTGTATTGCTGAACAAAGCTTTTGACCCATACCTATCCTCAGAATTCCATCAAATGGTCTGAAATATAAGAATCTTATATGGATGTGAGGGGTGGATTGAATAATCCGTCCCGAGGGGCACTGTCCGGCATCACGAGGCTTGCCGAGTGATGCCGGACAGTGATCCCGAGGGACTGATTTTTCTATCCACCCCTCACACCCATATTGGATTCTTTTTCTTGCATACCTTCCATTTCTATTGCGAATTTTTAATGCTGCTGTCACTTCGGTTACCGACGTCCGCCATTTTGTGATGACACAACAGGAATGTTTAGTGACGTCACGCATGACGACACCGCGCATGAGGTTGTTATGAACCAGTGCATTTATCAAACACGCGATTATATTCGATTTGGGGTCGGAACACCAGGGTCAGAACATAAATTTCTATCCCAGGGTAAAATCACGGATTTCCTTGTCTTGTGTGCAAGAAAATATGAGCTTTTAAAAGTCTAGGTTCTTACTGGTACAATGACTTAACCTGAGGTAACAAAATTACGTACGTACATCCCATACTGAAGGACGCACGTACATGTGCGTACGCTCGTATGTACGAAACATCCATGGCATAACGCTGATTGCTGGGGGTTCATAGTCTTGTGAATGGTCTTTTCTTATATGTAATTGTATAATTTTGCAGGCGATTGTATAATTGTGTATACAAGTAGGCCTATGTAGCTATTGAACCTTGTTTCAAGTCAGGTTCTTTGTATTTTAAAATCAGTCTATAGGATCTGTTTCAAATGAACTGAATTAATTTCTCAATGAAAGCAAAATCCACTGGACGGACGAACAATCAGACGAACAATCAATAAATAAATATTTGCTACAGACCAAAACCGGAGCTGAAACTGACTTAAGTTACATGTAAATACGAAAAGTTACAGAGGCTACGTCACGTAACGTTATATGCGGTATGCTTATTGAACAACGTTATTTATTGACGTTTTCTGTTAACATCGTGCATAAACTGTGTTTTAAGTTCAAACGATAATTCTAACACAGCGCGCCTATATAGGCAATGGAAAGGAACTGTGAATTATTATGCAACAAATCGGTCAGTTGTAAGTAGACAAATCACGCGCGCTACGCGCTTGTGATTTGTCTACTTTACAACTGACCTCCAAACTGTGATTTATTACACAACAAATCACAGCTAGAGCTGATCTATTTCTTAAATTCAATCTCGTATTCATGCTCCTGTATTACTGAATTAACTAAACTGAGCAAGAAAAGGTTAGGAAATGCTAAGCGAAGTCTCACAGTATATCCCTTTTCATCCACTATTATTATAAACACGACAATACACGTGCACTCATGGAAGATAAATTTCGCCCCGCCCCGTCCGAATTCGTGCTTTGTTTTGATTGAGGATTAACGTCCCCATCAACACTGTATATGTCATTTTGGAGACGTTGCTTCCAAATTTGTGGGACTTTTACCCGACATTGAGATGAAAGGACATCACAAGCCAATGAAACCAATAGGGTTTATAAGCATGGGCAGTCCGACTCGCACCGCTTAGCCTTGGCAGGCTTAGATCCTCTAAGTGGTTTACCAGTACTCGTATGCGGTCGATTTCAGCTCTGCGTAGAAGCATCATGCAGCCCATCTATTTCTTCAAGCCCTATAAAGTTCATTATAACAGTGCTCAATCAACGCTAGTCTGACGTCACGACGTCCACAAAACAAATCAACACGCCAGTAGTTAAGTGGGAAGGGGGTCCAGATAATTAATGTCTGTATCTTAAAATAATGAAATTGAACCACAAGTTTGAAACAACAAAGCATCAACGTTGATTCAACGTTGTTTGTACTGAATATACATCAAGGTCCACTAAAACAATAATTTTAAAACGTGTTATCTACTTTACACGGCTATTTCAAGACGGCACGTGATCAAGCATGTGTCAATTAGTGGCCCTGTTTAAGAGCATATTCAAAATTACGACTATTTAGTGAAACGCAAATTTAGCTCGTAAGAACACTTTGCGATGTTTTGATGAACTGGTGCACTCATGCTGAAGACCCAACCCCACCCCCACATTTACTGACAAACACGCTTGTGAAAGGGTCATTATGACTACGTTAAATCAATGCTAGTCTGACGTCATGACTTCCACAAAACATACCAACTCCAGTGGCACAGAGATAATGAATATCTGTATATTACGATAATAAATTGAAACAACGAAGAATCACCGTTGATTCAACCTTGTTTGTACTGAATATACATCTAGATTCAATGGAACAATAATTTTAAAACGTGTTATCTACTTTACAACGCTATTTCAAGACGGCACGTGATCACGCATGTGACGATTAGTGGCCCCGTTTAAGAGCATATTCAAAAATGCGACATATGTTAGTGAAACGCAAATTTAGCTCGTACGAACACTTTACGATGTTTTGATGAAACTGATGTACGCAGTTCTTTAAGAGGTGCGTACGAACAATTTAAGATTAAACTTACGATGTTTATTGATGAAACTGGTCCCAGGTTCGTTTATTATCAGACAAAACTTTGAGAACACTTTTAGAATCGCGAGGCCTGTCGAGCGATACTAGACGCGTTCTCGAAGCCGAGCCTGATAAACTTGATAACAAGTTACACGAATTTGGTATTCTATTTTAAATTATCAGTTTATCCCCTTATTCATTCTTTACCGATATCCAACGGTTATCGATTATCCACAGTGTGTCTCAACATTCCGGCGTGCGATAATTGGTCCATACAGTTAGTATAATCTGACCGTGAATTTTCTCCTGTAAAATGTTTTTCTTGTGTTTTTTTCTACTAATTATATCTTTTTTGGCCATTTTTTCGGTAGTCCGGTTCATTTAAAAGTGCAGTAAATCGTTGTCAAGATAAAGCTCTCTTGTCCTGAGATAGCATATCTTTATTAAGTTAATTGTTTACAATGCAGTTAATATAGGGGTAAACTGATTAAGTGGTATTACTTTGTCGCCTGGAAAAGGGTTCATGTGCTGAATTTGTAAGTTTCTCCGCGATGTGTTTTAATATCGAATGGGTTGACCCATATATGGCTTGGGTACCAAACAGAGACGTTGACAAACAGTGTAGAATCAGATCGAAGAAGGCGGGGTTCGATCTGGGTCGTCACTGTTTGCTCACTTCAACATGATTCAATCAGGCTCCCAACGTGTAAATACTTTTAGTATGAAACAGTTCAATTAAGGGGAATGTGAACACCTTCAAGGAATGCAACTCCTGCAAAAGTATTTTTGTCTCCCATGTAAATAGCGGTCAACTCTTAAAGCAAAGAATAATACATGAGCACGAATACAAGATTTTATTTATCATATGACATTTAAAACGCATTTTATTCACCATTGTTTACAAAAATGTCAATATTCCGCCGTTAGTAAACGCGACGTCGTTAAGGGCGTCGTACATGTAACGTTACGGAACGTATCTAGCTAATTTGCATAGTTAATCCACTAGTGGATTATCGAAAATATTACATGACGCTATGACAGTCTCAGACGCGACGTCATATGATAACTTATAATCCATGAACATTTAAGCATGTCAAAAGTATCTGGCAGTTGGACACCCAGAAGCCTATACATGCGAGATCGTCAGTAAAGGGTGGAGTCAAGTCAAGAACTTCTGGTCGGCCCCCGCCCATCGGCTCTTGAAGAAATGGATGGACCGCATGATGCTTCCAGGCAGAGCTGAAACCGACCCGCACACGAGTACTGGTAAACCGCTTAGAGGATCTAAGCCTGCCCAGGCAAAGCGGTGCGAGTCGGCCCGTCCATGCTTATAAACCCTATTGGTTTCATTGGATGGCAGGGCGTGAGATGTCATTTCATTACAAGGTCGGGTAAAAGTCCCACAAAATTGGAAGCAACGTCTCCAAAATTACCTGTACAGTGTTGACGGGGACGTTAAACCTCAAATCAAACAAACAAACAAACAAGAACTTCTGGTAGTGTACAATGCCAATCCAGAAGACTGTCTATTACGAAAACACGCCTATACAAATGCCTTGAAAATTTTACCGCCGTAAAAAAGAAAATTTTAAGATGAACAATATTTTTCTTATTTTTGCTCAGAATATAGATTATTGAGGCGGTTCTAACGAGTACCCACAATTTATTATTTTAGAGCAGAAATAAGAAACAACCAGTGCTTCAGCTGAAGTGCACGACCCGCCGGATGCATTTAGCTTTATGAGTGCTACCATATATGGGTATGGCGGCCATTTTGGTCATGTGGCCTGGACCTAAAACGGTCCCCCCAATAAATGCGCCTTATCGTAAGGAGCAAAAATATATCTAATACTATAATCTTATAAAAGAAAAGCTTAATGATTTAATTGAATGGGCTTTTCACAGAGAAGATTCTCTCTATCTTGCATGTAATGTCAGAAATGCATTTTTCACTTCTAAAGAGCATAAAAATTATACACTTTGGTCATGTCAGAAAGTGTGTGATGCCCTCACCTTTCTACTTGACAATATTTATATTAGATTCGGTACTAAGTTATTTAGACAAATTGTGGGTATTCCGATGGGTACTAATTGCGCACCTCTTGTGGCTGATCTGTTCTTGTATTGTTATGAAAGTGACTTCATTTTGTCGCATCCATTGATAACCAATCTGAAATTATTGAAGCTTTTAGCTCTACTTCTAGATATTTAGATGATTTATTAAATATTGATAATACCTATTTTGATGGTTTGATCAGTCAGATTTACCCCCTAGAACTTCAGTTAAATAAAGCAAATTCTTCTGATACCGAGGCCCCGTTTTTGGATTTACATCTATCTATTGTAGATGGATTTGTTTCGTGCAAAATTTATGATAAACGCGATGACTTTGATTTTGAGATTGTAAATTTTCCTTTTTTGGATGGTGATGTTCCTCGTGCGCCATCCTATGGCGTTTATATTTCGCAATTAATTCGATTTGCTAGAGTGTGTAGTCATGTAACTGACTTCAACACTCGTAATAAATTATTAACGGCTAAACTCCTTAATCAGGGTTATCGGTACCATAAACTACGCAAAGCCTTTTCAAAATTTTATAGACGCCATTCTGATTTAATTTCAAAATTCAATATTGGACTTAAATCTCTTCTGCAACAAGGTCTATCGGAACCCGAATTTTATGGTGACTTAGTATATAAATTCAGAAAAATATATAACCGCAATGACTTCAGCACCCAATTTCGTAAAATCATTCTTCGATATAAAAAGATTGGGTACAACATGGATATTATACGACAGACTGCATGCATGGTAGTTAACCCAATCACGGTTGGCAACTTTGCTTCCCTCTTTAATTGCACGCCGGTGGGTCAGGCCTCAGATTCTATGACGGCTCCAACGTAAAGGCTTATTGAAAATTAAAGAGATAATGTTGGTTGGTGCCTGATGCTCTGTCTCTGGTCGGGCTCATCGGAGTCTAACTGTTGGTTTTCTTTTGCTCCAGCATTTCAGTGGTTTCTTGCTGTCGAGTCCTCACCGTTGTCTCACCTCTGTGGTTCTTTGATTTCTGTGTTCACGGAGATGTTGCACTGATGAGTTAGGAGGCCTTCATGCGGACTGAACAAATTATTTGTCTAAATCGCGACGGAAGTAAGGGCGAGGATTGTGGCCACGTAAAATCGATTTAAGCCCCCCAGTGGAAATCTTCCACTGACCGTTCCAAGGCGGCTCTTCTGTGGCGATTTATTTATGTTGTTGTTTGTTACTTACTGTGTGTATCACTTGTGTCTTTTAATTTTGGATGGCCATATGGCCATTTTGTGGGAAAGTAACTGTCCATATGGCCTTCCTTTGTTTAGGTTTCCATTATGGTCTGGTCGCTTAATGTTTGTATTTCTTTCCCTTTGGTGTCTTTTATGGATGGAGTAAGTTAATTGTATCAATTCCTGATCTTTGTTTTACTTCTACTTTAGTACTGTATTCTGAATCGTTTGCAGGATAAAATGCATTCTTACTTTTCCAATACAAAAGCATATCTGTCAAAGTTTGACCTAGGAACAAAGAATGTCAAGGTCAACCCAGGGTCACCATTTTAGCACTTTATGATGGGCCTACGTCCCAGATGCTATTTATCAAGTTTCGTGTAAATCTGCCCGGTGGTTCTGGAGAAGACTATTTTTGAAGGGTTTTTACCATATATGGCTTGGCGGCCATTTTGGTCATGTGCCCTGGACCCCATGAGCAAATTTTGATTTTACCCATCCCATACAGGCTCCATATGAAATTTGACTTCAATCGGCCCAACGGTTTCCGAGGAGAAGCAGTTCGAAAATTATCACATTTTTCGCCTCGGCGAGGCTATACTAAATGGAATGTAATATTTGGCAAGTTCATTGGTTAGATCACGTTGATATCTATCAGTATGCCAAAATTATTTAAATATTCCAGTCGGTTAAGTCACTATCACCAATTTTCACAAACGGGTTACGGACGGACAGACAGACTGACAGAATGACACGGTGATTTTAGGGCACTTTTAGAAAATCAACCGACTTCAGTCGGTCACTTTTTCTGCAGGTCGTGCAATCTGAATCAAACTCCATTTGATCTCCAGAATTAGCATCTTTCAGCTGAAATGGGGTTATTTTTCAGTCAAAACAGATGTGGGGGTACTCGGTAGAAGTGCCTCAATCAGTTCCCAAAATCTGTTAGAAGCATTAAGGTATGCATTTTCTCGGTATAAAGTGGTATTAACAGGGGTGTTCCTGATACGGGATGTTCTTGTAAGCTGGTTTACTGCTAAAAACCATAGAGGATGGACAAACATCAAACTTGCCTGGGCGTGGGTCAATATATGTTTGTTTGTTTGATTATGGTTTAACGTACCCGTCAACAATATAGAGGTAATTTTGAGAGGTTGCTTCCAGTTTTGTGGGGTCTTTTACCCGACAGTGAGATGAAACGACATCTCAAGCCCTGTCTCCCAGCACTTATGTGCGGTCAGCTTCACCTCTGCGTTGAAACATCGTACAGCCGAATCTATTTCTCGTAACCTCGGTGGGCGCGAATGTATTTAGCATGAAATAAGAAAACATCCGATAGAAATACATTTTAACGGCTTTGACAGCAATATAAAACAAACGAGTATCCTTATGTCAGGAAATTGTGTCTGCCAAGGGTCAAAGTGTATATAAAATATGACCTGCTCGAAAAAATAATAAAAATCGTACGATATAAGTTTTTATCATATGAAGTCGCGTCTGAGGGTGTAATAACGCCATGTAATCATGATTTTCGATAATCCACTAGTGGATAAAATATGCAAATTGGCTAGATACGTCCCGTAACGTTACATGTACGACGTCCTTAACGACGTCGCGTTTACTAATGGCGGATAATTGATATTTTTGTAAACAATCGTGAATAAAATGCGTTAAAAATGTCATATGATAAATAGAATCTTGCATTCGTGCTCATCCCCGATAGCTCAGTTGGTAGAGTGTCCGCTCCGGGGAACGGGAGGTCTCGGGTTCGATCCCGGGCCGCGACATACCAAAGTCGTTAAAAATGGTACAAGCTGCTCCTCGCTTGGCGCTCAGATTTACGGGGTAGAGCTAGGACTAGCCGACCCAGTGTCAGGATAATGTGACTGGGTTTGGTATCATGTAATGTGTCCGGTACATGATTCTTCAGTGAGGCAGCACTATAAAAGTGAGCATTGAGCTCCCTGTCGCAACCAGACACCGTCGTGAAATGACTGAAAAAAATGTTGAAAGTGACGTTAAACCCGAATTCACACACACACACACACACACACACACACACACACACACACACACACACACACACACACACATACACAAACACACACACACACATTCGTGCTCACATATTATTGAATTTATTAAACGAGTTGAGGAAAAGGGATAAAATGCGAGGCTTATTATTATTTTTTTTTTTGGTTTGGGTTTTACGGCTCTTTCAAGATTATTTCACTCATATCGAGCCGATCGTTAATCAGAGGTGGGCGAAAACCGGAGTACCTGGAGAAAAACCACCTGACCTTCCGTTGCAGAACTTGGCGTCTCACACGTGGCCAGAGCGAGGCTCGAACCTACGGCGGTGAGAGACCTAATGACTAAGAGTCAGCGCTCTTATCCACTAGGCCACGGAGGCCCGTGCGAGGCTTATTTATGAAACTCGTTGAGGAAAAGGGATAAAATGCTCGGTAATGCCTCGCACTTTTTCCAGTTGCCTCAACTCGTTTAATAAATTCAATAATACATGGACACTCATGTAAGATCCTCTATGTCTTCCAAAACAAAGAAATGAAAAACAAGATGCAAGTGGTATAGTCTTTCAAAACGCAGTGAGACGTGACTGCACTTTTAATTTTGGACTCGTCCGTGTTTTAGGTAAGTCGCCTGCAGTGGGTATTTTTTACACTGGGCGATAGTTACCGTCATATTCTTAAACTTGCGCGCTTTTTAACCAGATTGACGACCAGTCGAGACAGTCTAGTAACACGTCTCCCATCTTGGAGATCTATGGTTCGAATCTTATGCAGATGTTTTTTTTTTTTCTTTTTTCTTAACATTTTTTCGTACCTATAAAATTGGAGCACAGGAGATGTTTGTTTGTTTGTTTGTTTGTTCGATTGATTTGAGGTTTATTGTCCCCGTCAAGTTTGGAGAAGTTGCTTCCAGTTGTGTGGGGGTTTTACCCGACATTGAGATGAAATGACATCTCAAGCCCTGTCACCCAATAAAACTAAACGGGTTCAATAAATATGGATGGTCCAACCCGCACCACTTTGCCTGGGCAGGCTCGGACTTACTACGCGGTTTACCATTGCTCATGTGTCGTTAGTTTCAGATCCGCTTGAAAGCATCGTGCAGCTCGAACTATTTCTCCAAACCCCGATGGGCGTTGCCATCACATTAGATTTATATTCATTTTATTGAAAGGATGGAACGAGCACAAGCGAATCGTTGTAGCTCGGATTCAAGAGGTATTATCAAAAATGTTACTTTGATTGAACGTACGTTCACAGCCGTCAGTGAAAACAAGATCGAGAAAGAAGTGAAGCTAGATCACAGCAAATTGCTACTCTACCTATGACTCTGAAAGGAATTCTTAAAGACACCAAGCTATCTGAATCATGGCATGACGACCAAATTTGTGATGGGACTGAATCATGCCCATGCAAAAAAAAAAAAAAAAAAAAAGAAAATCAGCTAACCAAGAACAGTGTTCAAACTGTACTTTTGGAACCCACTGTAGAAGAGAAAAGAGTTCTTGAAAACTTCAGGGCGTTTATGACTTGGAACTGGACCAAATGTGGCTTCAAACTTCAGGTTATCAAAACTTGAATACTGTATTCCAAGAGGCAACTGAATATGCTAAGGAGAACCCACCCCAGCCTTCGGACATTGCAGCACCAACTCGTTGTTGTGATAAAGTTGAAACCAATTATATTGATGCCACTATAGACCTGGATTTATCTTTAAGTTCATTGAAACTTGCCAATACAGTCAGGAATTGGACAGTCTTGATCTGTCCATGAGATGTCTTAAGTTAGACGAAAGTGAACGAAGTGATAACAGTTCTGGCAGCACTTCTGATGAATCGGATGAGAGTTATTAGGGCCCCGCACTGAAAGTGTGGGTGCCCTATAGTAATCACTCTGTCCGTCCGTCTGTCTGTCTGTCCGTCTGTCCGTCCACAAATTTTCCTACTCCTCTGATAGCGCTGCCGGGGCCCTAGTCAGTTTCACTGACAGCTCTAGTTCAGTTTCAGGGTCTTCTGATATAAATCCTGATACTTCTTATGAATCAGATACTGGCTCCGAGGGAAGTATCACCTATGTTGACGCGGAACTTGATACTAGCTTACTACCTGTAAGAATTCCAGAGTTAGTAAGAAGTCCGGAAGTTACTTCTAATGATCTAACTGCGAACAACTTTACGAATGACAGTGCTGCCATAGACTGTGAAACATCAAATGAATAAGTTGTAATTACCACTAAAGAAACTTGAGAATGTTTAGAAACTGAGGAAGAAATAACCATAATCAATTGGATCAATACCCATCAGAAAGTCATAGTCAGTCGACTGAAGGCCACTCTCAAAAAGTGTTGAAATTTGGTTTTTCAGTGTATCAGCCACCTCCTATGATCTGCAGACACCCACCTCCTAATGTTGGAAGAGATGACAGCATTACGAAACTGCGTGAAGAATTGGATGAACTGTTGATCAAATCAGGAAACAATAACTCTCCAGTCTTGCAGAATAGTCGCATATTATTTGCACCTGATCAAAAATAGGCAGCAATCTTTTAAAGCTTCTTGAACAAGAATCAAAATACGAGGTTTTCCTCCCAGAATTTCCTCTTCTACATTTGAGAAAATCTAAAATAACAAACTTATGTACAGGGTATAAGGAGGCGGGCACAGTCCAGCTTATTATGTATATGAATGATGATGAGAAAGAAAAGGACTGGGTGAAACTTGTGGAGGCCACTCATATTGAACATGCTACAATAAATATCAAAAGACTATCGCTAACAATCCATTTGTTCCTAGTGGTCTTGTTCATACGATCACTAGCTGAGGATGTGGCAACTGTGTTTTTGTCTGCATTGAAATCAGTTCAAGAAGACATTATTATGAAATGGACGCCGTTATTTGAAGAAGTTTTAGATCACAGCAAGAAGAGAAATGCAACTTTCACACTGCACTGTGACATTATGAAACACTGTGGTGAAGTACTTGGGATAGCAGCAGCAGAGAGAATAGGGGGCCCAGATGGCTACATTTTGCTCCTAGGAGCTGTGAAGCAGTCACTGCAATTTGCTTTTCTAAATGGTGCCACCTCTTATGGAGCATTCTGTGTACGTCTCCTTATTAAACATTATGCCATAGTGTCCAATAATAGGGGCACTGGAAAGGCACCGATAAGACAACGCAAAATGTCTGATCAGTATCTTTTCGAAACAGAAATGAGATAACATATTTTCTTCATTTTTGTTCAAAGGTACCGTTTTTGTTTGGCATGGCCAACTTCATTACGAAAACATGCCTATTCAAAATATTGAAAAATTTACCTTTATAAACTGAATATTTTCAGATAATAATTTTCTGATAGTTTTCCCAATTCTGCTCTCAACATAGAATGTGGGCACTCGTTAGGACTGCCTTGGTGAGACAGTTCTAGCAAGTACCCACATTCTATATTTTGAGCAGAAATAAGAAAAGTATTTTACACCCCTATGAACCCAAGTTTTAATGTATAAAGGTGGGGTTTAAAGGGGGTTAAAATTTTGTGATGTGAATAAAAAAACATTTGCAAATGTGTTTAGTTTATCATAGAAAATACACTATACTCGATGAAAACGAGACTGGTCAGACTGTTTATTTTACATTTGTTCAAGTCTTAAGCAAAAGATAGCTCAGTTGGTAGATTGTCCGCTAAACCTAATCGGAAGGGGTTGTGACTTAAGCATA